>OZ030014.1:62687193-62707193 GCA_964023405.1 Apodemus agrarius | reverse complement strand
CCCCTCTGTCACAGCCATATGCGCTGAAACAGGCTAGAGGGGCAGATGTGTAATCTGGGAAAAAATCCAACATCAAGACCTCCTCGGAGCCCATGCTATTGTGTCTGCAATGCCGGCTCTAGATAGTATGCCCAGAAAACCTAATTCATGGGAAACAAAGTACAGAGAATGGAGAAAAATAAAAAAGTCTCCTGACTTCTTCAGTCACAACAGGCAATTAGCACACTGTCTATTCAACTACAGCCAACTCAAGTATTCCCAGAGGACTGGTGTGGCTAATCCCCCAACCTGCTGGACCTCTGTTTCAAAGGTAGCACTTCAGCTGTCCAGGATCCCAACTCCGTCTCCTGGCCCACCACTCATACTGTGGCAACACAAGTCTTAAGTGACTGACAACTCAGTTTGAAAACATTGCAAGAGCATGGAGATTTCTGTACTTTGGACAGATCAAAGTCCTGGGAAGGAGATGTGGTAGAGAAGGCTTGGAACCCCAGTGCCGGGGAGGCAGAGACAAGCTGATCCTGGGGGCTTGCTGCCCAGCTAGCATAGCCTGCTTATCCCATGTGAGCTAATGAGAGGTTTTGACTAACCAACCCCTTTTTGGGTTTGGAACAGATGTGGCCTTGCTGGGGTAGGTGTGTCACTGTAGGTGTGGGCTTCAACACCCTCATTCTTGCTGCCTGAAAGTCAATCTTCCACTAACAGCCTTCAGATGAAGATGTAGAACTTTTATCTCCTCCTGCACCATGTCTGCCTGGATGCTGCCATGCTCCTGCCTGATGATAATGGACTGAACCTCTGAATCTGTAAGCCAGCCTTAATTAAATGTTGTCCTTATAAGAGTTGCCTTGGTCATGGTGTCTGTTTACAGCAGAAAACCCTAAGACACCTCTAACCCCTAAAAGGTAGACAGTACCCGAGGAATGACATTCACCATTTCATTGTTTTCTCTGGTCTCTAATTGAATGTATACACACACACACACACACACACACACACACACACACACAAACATGCAAAGAACATTTGGCACAAAGATGAGAAAAAGTACAAGGATGGCCTTTGTTAAAATGATCAGAGCTTTCTCAGACTCAGTTCACTATCTAAAGGACTTATCAAATAGCCTTCTCACCTACTAGTCATGTGGGTCACAAGGATTCATCTGAAGAACATTCCCAAGGTTCAAAAGGAAGCCTGATTAATATCTGATCCATTGGCCATATAAGTAGTGATAACAAATAACCAGATAAGCCTTGTCTTCCCCCACTTTACGACAGGGTACCTTATAATCCGATAAAAGCTCTTCCATGAATCCTATTTTATTTCTTCCTATAACAATGAATCACTGAGCATCTCTAGACAGAGCAATAAACCATAGCTTGTAACTACAAATGTAACTGAAACATTTTATTGTATAGTTTCTTAGTAAACAGAACTTTCCATTTCTAACTTTCTAAGTGTATTGTGAACACTATTCACTGCTTTGTTCCCATGCCCTACGGATTTCCATAATTTCCCACAGAGTGTCTCAAGATGGATTTTTCATGTCAAATGTGAGTTAAGGCCAGTGACATAGCCATGCCTGGCACCAGGTATGTTTTTATCCACACCAAACCAGAGTCTTATTAGAATCTAGCACTTTATAAAAGAAAAGCATGCACTCATTCACTCAACAAATAATGGATTCATATTTTCACTTCCAATAGTAAGTCACATCTTAAGATCTGATGATAAAATATAAATAGAAATGCATTGTTCTGCTCAAAGGAGATTAAAGGAAATCCTTAAGCCTGGCCTTTTGATAAACAAAATCAAACAAGTGAAAAACCTAGGAGTGAATTTTGGAAACTCAGAGTTTAAGATGGCCTTCCTGGTGAATGCTGGGAGTGGGGATATGTGGCTGGGAGAAATGGGGGAATTGTGGAAGCTCTAGCAATTAGGTCAAAAGGAGGTGAATCAGAGCAGTGACTCCTCAGAGGCCTAAAGTCTTAGGAGAAGGGTGCCTGGGAACCCCACCAACCTGCATATGCTTTTCATAGCAAAGAAGGCTGGCTCTTGAAAGGGAGAACAGCTAGACAGTGCTAATCACCTCACCATGTTTCTTTGAGAATTTCCAGCCATTTATCTGACCTAGTAAGGCAGTCAGTTAAGTTTATTTCAAACAATAAGAAAATGACTTAGAAGTTACCCCAAGGTAATAACAGCTCATAATTTCCCTAGAATAAGGAATTATACTATGAGGGAAAGAACAAAGGTAAATGCAAGTTAGTTTCTTCATTCTTCTCATACAAAAGAACCAATCAAGGATGGACATCCATGCTTCTCACACACAAGAGTCAACCAAAAATGGGCACCTGTGCTTCTTATACATGAGGGCCAACCAAGGCTAGGCACCCACATTGTAAAAAAAGTCAGTATCAAGAGAGGTAATTTTATTTTTTAATTTTGGAAGCAACATGAGAATATCAGAAAGGAACATGAAAGAAACCTAAACTTTAAAATGAACCTAGAAAATATGTTTGGAGGAGTTATTCACAATGGATTACAGAGATAAAGAATTAGAGACAGTATAAATGGGGATTTAATGGGCATTATTTACTGTGGTCTCAGACATATATACCAAGTACTCTGATGAATACAAATATGGTAGATATTCCACAAGAAAAAAAAGGGAAAGGACATGAAAAATATTAGAAGACATAATTTGCTCTCTGATGACACTGATCAGGATATGTCATTGGGTGTGTGCTGTTAACCTTCTGATTAGTACACGTCATTGGATGTATACTGTTAACCTGATTAGTACACGTCATTGGATGTGTGCTGTTAACCTTCTGATTAGTACACGTCATTGGATGTGTGCTGTTAACCTTCTGATTAGAACACGTCATTGGATGTGTGCTGTTAACCTTCTGATTAGTACACGTCATTGGATGTGTACTGTTAACCTTCTGATTAGGACACGTCATTGGGTGTGTGCTGTTAACCTTCTGATTAGTACACGTCATTGGATGTGTGCTGTTAAGCTTCTGATTAGGACACGTCATTGGATGTGTGCTGTTAACCTTCTGATTAGTACACATCATTGGATGTGTGCTGTTAAGCTTCTGATTAGTACACGTCATTGGATGTGTGCTGTTAACCTTCTGATTAGTACACGTCATTGGATGTGTGCTGTTAACCTTCTGATTAGGACACGTCATTGGATGTGTGCTGTTAACCTTCTGATTAGGACACGTCATTGGGTGTGTACTGTTAAGCTTCTGATTAGTACATGTCATTGGATGTGTGCTGTTAAGCTTCTGATTAGTACACGTCATTGGATTGTGCTGTTAACCTTCTGATTAGTACACGTCATTGGATGTGTGCTGTTAACCTTCTGATTAGTACACGTCATTGGATGTGTACTGTTAACCTTCTGATTAGTACACGTCATTGGATGTGTGCTGTTAACCTTCTGATTAGTACACGTCATTGGATGTGTGCTGTTAACCTTCTGATTAGTACACGTCATTGGATGTGTACTGTTAACCTTCTGATTAGTACACGTCATTGGGTGTGTACTGTTAACCTTCTGATTAGTACACGTCATTGGATGTATGCTGTTAACCTTCTGATTAGTACACGTCATTGGGTGTGTGCTGTTAAGCTTCTGATTAGGACACGTCATTGGGTGTGTGCTGTTAAGCTTCTGATTAGTACACGTCATTGGATGTGTGCTGTTAACCTTCTGATTAGGACACGTCATTGGGTGTGTACTGTTAAGCTTCTGATTAGTACACGTCATTGAATGTGTGCTGTTAAGCTTCTGATTAGTACACGTCATTGGATGTGTGCTGTTAACCTTCTGATTAGTACACGTCATTGGGTGTGTACTGTTAAGCTTCTGATTAGTACACGTCATTGGAGGTGTACTGTTAACCTTCTGATTAGTACACATCATTGGATGTGTGCTGTTAACCTTCTGATTAGTACACGTCATTGGATGTGTACTGTTAACCTTCTGATTAGGACACGTCATTGGGTGTGTACTGTTAACCTTCTGATTAGTACACGTCATTGGATGTATGCTGTTAACCTTCTGATTAGTACACGTCATTGGGTGTGTGCTGTTAAGCTTCTGATTAGTACACGTCATTGGGTGTGTGCTGTTAAGCTTCTGATTAATACACGTCATTGGATGTGTGCTGTTAACCTTCTGATTAGGACACGTCATTGGGTGTGTACTGTTAAGCTTCTGATTAGTACACGTCATTGGATGTGTGCTGTTAAGCTTCTGATTAGTACACGTCATTGGATGTGTGCTGTTAACCTTCTGATTAGTACACGTCATTGGATGTGTGCTGTTAACCTTCTGATTAGTACACGTCATTGGATGTATGCTGTTAACCTTTTGATTAGTACACGTCATTGGATGTGTGCTGTTAACCTTCTTGGTTGTGTACACAGATTCAGGAAAGGGGCCAGTGTGTTGGCTCTGCATATAAAGTGCTTAGAGCACAGGCCTGAGAACCTGAGTTTGACTCTAGAATCAGGTAAGGAAACTGGCTCTCAAAAGTTGTTTAGAGATTAGTAAAAGTGAATGTCAAAAATATGAATGGTGAAGAGACTGATCACGGTGAGAGAGGGCACTAAGACTGCAGGCTGAGTTTTCACAGTAGAAGCCAGAATCCAGTTTAAAAAACAAAAAACAAAAACAGAAAGAACAACAACAACAACAACAAAAACCACTAACATGTTCAGCATGTTTTCAGCATAACATTAAATAGCTAGGAAAACAATGTGTCAAGAGAAAGGTATTTTCTGTGATTTTCTGAGAAATAAAACAGTGCTATTGGTATACCATCATTAAGAGAACAAGAAGGCATATTTCAGAAGAATGAAAAAGACCCGGAGGGCAAGTCTGAGATCCACAAAATTGTGAGGAAAAATGTTAAGTATTTGGATAAAATTAGACAAATATTGAAGGTATAAATTAGTAAAGTTTACATAAAGCTTGTGGGATCAAGAAATACAGAAACAAAGCAAAAAAAATTATAAGAGAGGTAGAATTATACATGAACTGCTAGATTTTATGTGGGCATAATATACTCAGATTGTTGAGCTTTCAATCTCTGTGTGTGTGTGTGTGTGTGTGTGTGTGTGTGTGTATGCATGTGTGAAAAATGAGATAAAACTTTAAGTAGAAAAAGTATCACTGAAGGTATTTCAAATAGAAAACATGATGATAAAGACAAATTTATATATCCTAGCAATTATAGTATAACTATAGTTGTGCTACAATATCAGAAATAATTTACATTGCATTAAAAGAAAATGCAGCTACTTGTCAGGAAACACACACACACACACACACACACACACAGAGAGAGAGAGAGAGAGAGAGAGAGAGAGAGAGAGAGAGAGAGAGAGAGAGAGAGATGAAAGTAAACAGATTCAGGAAAGGGGCCAGTGTGTTGGCTCTGCATATAAAGTGCTTAGAGCACAGGCCTGAGAACCTGAGTTTGACTCTAGAACTCAGGTGTAAGGAAACTGGCTCTCAAAAGTTGCCTGAGAATTCCAAACCTGTCTGTGACACTCTTTGCAAAACACTGCATAAGGAATAGATGAAAGAGCTTAAGGAACTGAGGTCTTATTGGGTGTTCCTTTTAGATGGTGTCATCAGGGAAGGTCTCTGTGAGCAAAGCACATTTGACTACGGAACAGAAGCAGAGGGAATCCATGTGACAAGGTGAGGAAGATCACTCTGAGACGGAATGAGAAGTAAAGGTCTTACAGAGAAAGGGGAGAACAAGTACTTTGCTGGAAAAACAAGGGGAGTCAAGTCCCCCTAAGAGGAGGAAGTAGGATGGCATTGCAGTGGAAGGCAGAGTAAAAGAAGCATGCTTATGGGACCCCAACAGCGCATCTGGCTCATGTAAGTAACAGGAGCCACAAGAGCACTTGAAGCAACAGAGGACCACTGTTTGATCCAAGGTTTTCAGCCTCCTTTTTATCCTATGTAGAGACCATGCCTACAGAATATGGAATGTGAGGCTGGTTTAGTTAAGAGACTAGACTTTTGAGTTCTTCAGATCAGGGTGGTTAGGTCCATGATTGGAAATATCCCATGGGGGTCATTGTGACCTTCTGCGACATGCATGGGCATAGTCAAAGACACATAAATTCTAGGCTATCTCTGGAGCTGGTTTGGCTTCTGGTCCTTGTGGAAAGCAAGTGAGTGCTGGAACAGTTTTGTCTCTACTACAATGTCCTGTAGTCAGACAGCAAGCAACATGGGAAGCTACAGACCTTTCAATAAAAAAGCCAGTGCTCAATAACACATGCATATGTGTGCTGTGTATGTGTGCATATGTGCACGTGGATATGTATTCTCTGTATGCACATGTAGGAGACAGATGTATATTGAGGTTTTTTCTTTTTGTTGTTGTTGTTGTTGTTTTGTCAATTGCTTTTCTTTCTCAGCCTCATTTTATTGAGAATGGGTCTCCATAAGCCTGGAGCTCACAGGTTGGCACAGCTAGGGTTGTAGGCAGGTACAAGTGTTCCCACCTCTTTTTGTGGTTTATGAGATCTTATACTTACAGAGCAAGTATTTTATTCACTGAGCTATTTTTCCAGCCTCTAACATGCTTCGTTTTATATAAAGATGTTAATAGTTCTGTAGATGGAAAACAGTATTTTCTTTATATGAATTAATACAAATATGCACTTTTCAAAGAGTAAAATATATTTCCCAGTGTAAACCACTTAAGATGAGTCTTGGACGGCCAGACTACTAAATCAACTGCTGGCCATATTTTCTCTTGAGGCCTGTTAGTACAGGAAGTAAAACGGCTCCATCACCATTTTGAAGCCAATTTTTCTGAATGCCTTGAGAATTCACTCACTAATGGTAAATCATGATATTTTAACAAAACTATCTGCCATATTATTATTATTTTTTGCAGTTGTGGTTTGGTTTTTCCTACTTTAAAAATGCATGCATTAAAAAAAACTTGATTAATACAGGGCTTCTATGAGACAGGACATTTTCAGTGGCTTGGCCTTATTTTGATGGGGAGAGTTTGTAAGCTGCCTTGTGAGGACTTATGGTTTCTGATTAACTGTAAAGTATGGATGAATTTGCATTTACTTAGTTTAGAAGCAATCTAGGTTGTTTAAAGTTTTCTGTTTAATTTTGACATATTTACTATCAGCCTCTCTTATTGTTAAGTCTGCTTTTTATTGGATGCAGTTGGGCATCATGGACCACTAAAAAAAGATCCTTTTTATACACAATACCACAAAGGCACACTATTAAATATATTACAAGGACTAAGTTCCTGTCCCCTGGGAGACCAAAATTGTCAGGGATTTTTAATATTCTTTAAGCATGTTTTTCATTATAGCTTCCCACCCCCCAGTAACCCACAAATGGGGGCGTGTCTCATAGTTAAAACTTTTTCCATTCTTTTCACCAAATACTTCTGACCCTACACAGGTTCCCTCTATAGTTCAAGGACGGAGAATTTCATCTTCTTCCTAGAAACTGCTCTCTCTCTCCTTCTCCCTCCTTCCATCCTTCCCTCCCCCTCTCCCTCTCCCTCCTTCCCTTCCTCTCTCTCTCTCTTTCTCTTTCTCTTATGGCTGGTTCTTCTGCACATCATGTTTGGTGGTCCCCATGTGAAGTCTGACTGTTTGAACATTGAAGGAGTGGTATACTATAGTGCTTTAGAATGTGTACAATAAGCATGCTTTTGGTTTTCATTTTATTTCTTTTCTCCTAAAACCCATTGGATATTTAAATGGTGTGTCCTCCTGTATCATCATGAAATGACAGACAACTTTTAAGTGTTCTCTGCATGGTTGAAAGTTAGTCCTCATCCTAAATCTGGAGAGGAGAGAGGGGCTAAAGGCCAAGGTGATCATCAGTGGCCAATGAGGTGACCTGCTGTGCCTATGGGAAGAGGCTTCCATTAAAACACTCAGGCACAGCTATTGAAGAACACTCAGACTGCCACTCAGATGCTTGAGAGCACAGAGAGCACATGGAGTCTCAACTGCCCCCCAATGCCTGTCCATACACCCCTCCCAATTTGTGTCCTCTGTAAGTCAAATGCTTCCCTGAGTTCTATGAGCTTCTCTAGGAATTAGTCAAACCTGATGAAAGACTTGCTAGAATCTTGTTGTGTTGGCTTGCCAGAAGAATAGGTTGTGGGACAATAAGAGACAAAACCAGAATCTGGAGACCCATGTAGCAGAACAAGCTAAGTCCTAGCCTGTGTAGATGATGAGGTGATTGTGTAGGTCAGAGAGTGATGCTGGCAAAAGATGGGCCTGGGACAGACTAGGCATAGCATGGAGATGTGACTTAGCAAAAATCTTTATAGCTGCAGGAACAAAATTTTGAAGGAATCAGAACTCTTCCTTGAACTAGGTATGTTTCACTGCTTCCTATCCTCATGAAAAAGAGCTCACTTCAATTATGGAACCCATGTATACATGCATATACCAATTTATCTAATAAAAAGTCATAACTTAAATAAATATATTATATATTTTGACTATTAGTTGACAATATCATATCTTTACATAAGATTTATAAGAAATAAAATTTAAAGCATATCTTACATTATTAGTCAGTGGAGTTGGTACATTCCTATGTCTGAGCTCATTTTCTTATTTCCCTAGCTAAGCTTTAAATTTGAGTTTTCAGTATATAACATTTTTCCAAATTTCAGTTGAGAAAACTAAACTTTAAGATCTTGCTGGACTGCAGATATTTGTATCTTCATTAGTTAATACAGACCGAATAAAACTTTCACAGATGTTTGAGATACAAAGTTGGCAGTCCATAAGCTTAAGGTGTCATTGGAGTTAGAGAGTCTTGGGTGCTTAGTTTAGTTTCTTTCCACTACAGATTTACACAGAAAAATGCTTCGTCTTTGAAGAGTGATCTTAACTTGGAGCTTCCAATGAAAAAGTCCTAAAACAATTCAATAGAGACTGATGGGCTTCTGCTTCTTTCTATCTGTTCTTCACAGTGACCCGCTGCTGCTTACAGCTAGAGGCAGGCATAAAGTCCAAGGATTTCGTTTATAATAGCCCATTGCAAAGAGTTTACTGAGGGCAGCCTCAAGCTAAACATGAAAGAGAAAAAGATAGATCAATGCTCAAATTATGGGACGAAATTTGTTACTATGATTTGAAAGCATAGCTTAGTTTTTCCACATAGAACATGCAAATGTGCACGCTGATAGGAACATTCCTGTCCACGTGCTAAGTGACTTGCTCTGAGCATATTCCTCATGCTGTTACAGAGCTCCTGTAAAGATGGGTGCAGACAGCTCATGAAATTTTGACATCAAATGTTCTCTTGGTGCTTGTCAACTCTCAGGTGGCCATCTCACACCATTTTCTTAAATGTGGCATTTAGAAGTACATTTGGAATTGTTGGTTTCAAATCACTGCTTGCTGACATACATGGCATAGTTCCCACAGTTAATGAACCTGGGACTTCTACTGCCTTGTGGAACTTGACTCACCTGCCTGTTTTTATGGAATTATTTTCCACTTAAACAATTCAAAAAATTTGAAAACTCTAAAATGTCTAAATCAGCTTTTAAGACATAGTGCTTTTAAATTTTTTAAAATATGAATACTTTAAACACAGTAAATTTTATTTTCAAAGATAGAATGTCAAATTCTGAATAATAAAAGGAATGGGATAATAAAATCTGCTTATGAGAGGCTTATAATGTAGATCAATATATCAAGGTAAGAGGAAAATACATAGACCATATCAACAACCTCATTGGAGATTCAGGAATAATTTTCTCTGTGCATTTATGAGAGACAAATAAAATACAGGATCAAAGTGAAAAGGTCATATATGAACAGCTGATCAGAAGTCTACAAACTTCAAGCAAACTCCAGATTTCTTGTGCTTAGAAGCATATTCCACTCCGGGGGAGTTTACTGATAGAATATTAAAGAAAATATTATAAATTCTGTGCCAAATTCTTCTGTCTTTTTACTATTCATTCTGGGTTTGAGGAAATTCAGAGGATTTGAGCAGTAATTGAGATCACCAAGCTGTCCACATTTGCAGAAATCAAGTCTACACAGCAAGAGCCTCAGTCTGAGACACAGTTCTGCCCTTGAGTAGGTAGCCCTTTCACAAGATAATCTTGAAGCTTTAGGCTACTCTTGGAAATAAGCAGGCTGTACAGGAAGAATGTTATGTCCTCATGCTCTGTTATCCACAAATTGAGAACTGGAGATACATTTATAAGTGCTAACAGACACTTTGCTTTGGGAAATAGTTCATCTGCCATCCATTGAATGTGGCATATCTTTGTTGGTATGGGTCTGTGACTGTATACTGCATATTTATTACATAAATAAAAATTACATATACATTTATAATTGATATTACACATATAAGAATTATATATGTATGCACATAGTTGTGACTCTTTAAAAAGTTTTTGAGACAGAATCTCATTGTGTGTTCCATGCTTGCCTCAAACTCGTGGCAATTCTTCAGTCTCTATCTTCAGCACTAGAATTGCATGCATATCTAACCACACCCAGCTTCAAATGTAAATTTTCAGTTATCTATCTATTTGTTCAATGACTAATACCCCAATTTTTTCATGGTTAGCTGTTACCTATGGTATGTTTATTATCTTGGACCATGGGTTTGCCAAATCTATGAGGTCAGGATGTACTGACAACATCAGAAAATGGACACCACACCCAACCCTATGTCCTCACACTTTCTGTCCTCTACATTTCCAGCCATACCACAGGTGACTCTTGCAAACCACCTGCTACGGAAGCATCCTAAGCCTACCTGTAATAACAGCTTCTTTTCTCCCAATTCTTTTTCTCTCTGCACATAGACACAGTTTAGTGTTTCATTAATTGAACATGAAACAAACCAGTAAAAACAGGTTTTCCTATATTCTCTAGATACACCTCCATTTTCTCTTGCCCTTTTAGAAAGATCATATATTTTCCTCTGAACTTTCCAGAAAGGTCAGTTAAGCTTTTCTCACATCTTATTCACACTCAAGGTACTTTCTTGTATGCTTAATCCCTCCCCTGCCCTGCCCCTGAAACACAGTCTACTAAAACTAACTCCAACTAATGTCACCCTTCCATTTATATGTCTAGTGAAAACTGTAGCATTATCCTACCTTGGGACCATTTCACTTTGCAAATTCTTTCATTTCTTCCATGTACGTGATGCATGGTGTGTGTGTGTGTTTGCATATGTATGTATCCTTGAATGTATGAAGATAATACATGTGAATGTGTGTGCTCATGTGTGAATAAAAGGTTGATCTTGAGTATCTTCCTCCCTCCCCCCTTTCTGTCTATCTTATTTTCTGAGGTGGTATCTCTCCTGGAACCCTAAACTTGCTGTTTTGGCTAAATTTAGCTAGTTCATCCCTAAGCGCCTTCATCTTTGCCTCTGAGGGACTAGTATCTCTAGCTCAGATTAAAGGTGGGTTGCTGTGCCCACATGGCTTTTGCCTGAGTTCTAAGGGACTACTCCTGGTTCTATGCTTTTGTGACACTTTATATACTGAGCCATATACCCAGAACTAATTTTGCAAATTCTTGATCTCCTCTTTCATCAGACAGGGAAAGCCATGATGAAGAATCACCCATTCTGGTCATCACTGAGTCTCACTCAAGTTGAGATTAATTTTTACTTTCTTTAACAGACAAGTTAGAGCCAGTTTCCTTGGTAACAGCAGAGCCATCTAACCAACCCAGGCCATCACTGTGCCACCTTGTCAATGCCAAGCTACAGAGATACTGGTCAGCCTTTTGTGCGCCGGAAGCCTTGCAGAACCCTCAAACTTCAGTGTGGCCAACCCCTGCCTTTCTCCTGCATCTCACACTTGCCTTCTTGAGCCTTTCCATGGCTGTTAAATTGCTGTTCAATTCCAATCTCATCTTGAAATTCTCCTGCCTCTTGGTCTTAATTGAAGTCTAGCTTACCACTCAAAATCTTGCCTCCCTTTAGCCCTCTCAAATCAAGTTTCTCACTTCAACTGTGATGATTGGAGTTGGCCAAAGGCTGGCATCTTCCTTACTTCTCATTTCCACTTTCCCTGCACTGTTTCTCTACTGGTGTGTACAATCCATCCCCTTTACAATTCCTTAGAGATTGAAACACTTTGTCACTTCGTTTATCCTGGCACCTCCATCACTTAACAGAAGTTTCTAGCATTTAACTTATGGATTTCTTTCTTTCTCTCAACTATCTTTCTTATCACTTTCATTGTGAAAGGTATATAGCACAGGAAGTTACTGATCCACAGAAGATTAGAGGTGCATAAATGGTACCTGGTCCTAACTCATGCATGGATACTAACCTGTGCAGCTGAAATCAGAAAGGCGCAAGCCACCTGCATATGCATGATTAAGAGGCAAATGCTTGCTTTTGCTTTTCTTCTGCAACATAGTGGAAGGATAGATGACTGACGATGCACACAAGCACACATGAACTAGGTTTGCTTTAAAATAAAGACATATCTCAAGGCATTAGTCCCTATTTCTTTCTTCTTTCTATTTCTAATCACCTAAATATAGATTCTCTACATTATGTTTTCCTTATTGCTTTCCAAGTCTCTACAGCCACCTGATTGGTATTACCAGATTTTAAAAATGTTCCTCTTGCCTTCTTTAACCTCAAGCAGGTATGATAAAATTAGACATATGTTTGCCTGAGCAGGAGTTTCCATGACTGAATTTCTGCCTACTCTCTTGACTGGTTTGTTGCTCCTCCTGGGTCCTCTCCAAAGTGCCTATAATTCCTTATATATACATTGATGCTTCTTAATTGCATATTCCTCAGTGGCTTAACTTGTTGACCCCTTTCTTAATCTTCCTATTATCTTGAGCTTCCATGGTCTCCTACAGAAGCACATCTGAGAGCCCATGCCAAAGAACACATGTGCTACACCTCTGTGAGATTTCTTCAGTGAGATTACACGGAACTCACGTCTAACAGGTGTTTAAAGTTCGAGGTGGTTTCTCTGAGGCAGAATGATGTCTTATTTTCCTGGGTATTTCTAGCACAGAAGGAAGAATGGGAATGTCTCCTATAGGTTCGTGTATCTGAACACTTGGCACCCATTGGTAGTTTTGTTTGGGGGTGGGGGGTTATAGACCCTATAGGGGGCAAACCTTTGCTGGAAACAATATATCACTGGGGATGGGATTTGAAAGTTCATACCATGACCTCACTTTCTGCTTGTTCTTGCTGCTTCCTGTGTGCAGATGTAATGTGATCACCCAGATTCCTCCTCTTACGAGAGATTATGGGTACTAGTCCCAGAACCATAAGTCAAATTAAACTCTTGTATTCATAACTTCTTTTTTGGTCATGGTGTTTATTACAGCAACAGGAAATAACTAATTCAGAGACACTGAATACACATGAAGAGGACCAAAATAATTTATTTTGAAATTTAATTTGTAAGAATACCCATATTTACTTAGAAAATTTAGAGATGCCTAAACCTTCATAAATCATATGAAAAGGACTGGTTGAAAATATTTGTTTCTAATTCTGTTTGATTCATCAAACTTTATAGGGCACAGAATTCAGTATTTGTTTATAGCATAGAAAATGCTGCTTCATAATCAAGATATATACACATTACTAATTTTCTGATGATAACATCCAAATCCTTTTTAAATGTAAGCCGAAGTTGGAGACAGGAAAGTGTATGTTTGGTGTATCTAACACTACATTTAACCAACATAAGGACTGGTGAGAGATAGCAAGGTTCCCAACGCATGAGCAGATATCCACCCTGTGTTCCTACATCTGAGAAGAGAAGTGAGGGTCAAGCCCTCCAACCATTGACCCTGGATTTTATTTCCTCGTCCACAGAAATCACCAAAAGGAATTAATAACAGAAACCCAGCTGGAATATTCAAACATGAGAAACTGCCATGGTTTGACATATTGTTCAAATAATACATGTTAATTTCAATTCTGTAAAAATGGAAATAAAGTCAAACTTATGAAATCCCACTGAGTTGCTGTCTAACCTCTTTTTGTTTTTAAAGGCTTTTATTTATTTATTGCCACTTTTCTGTTTGAAACAAGATCTTACTGTGTAGCTCAGGGTGGCCTGAAACTTATTTCTAGTCAAGGCTGGATTTGAACTCATGGTCTTCCAACCACTGTGCCCTGAATGCTGAGATTATAGGCTTGTACCAACATACCCATCTCAAAAGTTCAATTCTTTTACAAAGAACCAGAAACTTCTTAGGTTACACTTGAAAAAATTATCTATGTCTGAAGATTATACTCATTGAGCTTTGAGCTCATATTAACTTTTGAACTTTGTAACAGGCACAAGTCAATGCACACACATTTTATCTTTCCTATACATCTCAATTTGAGCCACTCATTCATATACATATAAACTTGCATATTTTCATGAGGGGAAACAAAGGCAAAATGATTGTATTTAGATGTCCCTAATCTTCATGAGATTATCAGTCTGGTGTGTGTTACCTTTTAAGTTACCCAAGTTTACAAAACTTCAATTCTGTCCTAATAGAATGGAATCTGAGGAGCTGTTCTCAGTTCTTGGACCCATAGGGTGTTAGAAACATTCTAAGAAAACACAAAATTTGCTACAACACAATATCTAGGTTCATTTCCTAGACAACAGTGACCATCTGGGAGATTAGGTTTAAATGCCCAGAGGTTTAATTTCTCAACATTCAACTGTATCAGCATATCAGCTAAACTTCATGAAGTGATCCATCTCAGTTGCTAAGAAGCATGTGTTCCTTAACTGATAAACTAGATTCCAAGAAGATCTGTACTTACTGCTCACCATTACTTTCACAGACTTGCCTGTTTTACAGCTATATAGACAGGTGTTTGAGAATATAAGAAATTAAAGCAGAAATCGGAAAGCTTTTTAGTCCATTTTGCTAATTAATATGTCAGAGCTCGTAAAGAAGAACTCCCTGGCTCTCTCTGTACTGCATCATCTTAAAGAGCTGGGTCAGCAAAGATCCCTGCAGACAGTCAATACATATTAAAACAGCTCCAAGCAGTAAATCAAAACAACAGAAGAAGAAGAAGACGACACAGTGGGAAAAAAAGGAAGCAAAATTTATGTCCTTTCAAACAAGAACAAGAGGAACATTGAACTGTTGGTTGAGGTTTAGTATAAAAACAGGGAAAGCAAGAAATACATAGCTCTCAGATATCCTTTATTGCTCTGAGTATAATAAAAAAAGCAAAAATTTTAAATATCAAGTTCTAAGTTAATTTTATTTTCTCTGAATTCTAAGATTTCTTCAGAACATCTTAAAACTGGTTATTCAATACCAAATGGCCATTACCAAAATCATACACATGTAAGTAATTTAATATAGGCTGAGCAGGTTGTAGTTGTATTTCTAGAAACACACACACATACACAATATATATACATGTATATATATATATATATATATATATACACACACATATACATATACACAAAGGAAGTGGGGTCGTGAATTTGAGAGAGCAAGAGAAAAACATTAGAAGAGTATAATAATATAACATTTTAATTGCAAAAAATAATAATAAAATTAGTTTTCTTGTTTAAATATATTTTTCTGCCTTGTATTTCTAGTGTGTGAACACTGTTCAATTTCTGAGATATAGAAAGATGTTAAATTATTTTTCAAGGATCAATAGAACTTGTGCTGCTTTTTAAAGGAACCAAACAAAAGCCATTTTATTTCTAACTTCTCTGAGTGGGCCTTACCATTCTGCAGACACAAAAAACCTCCCTTATATGGAGAATATCCCAAAATATTAAAAATCTCACCAAGGTAATGATGGGATGGAATGTGGTTTTTATGGAATTCTCAAGAATAATGTGTTGATTCCAGAAGGGGTGAAGGAAACCACCATTTTAAGCCAGAAATTATAGAATGATTTATCTTACCTGGCCCTTTGATATGATTTTAGCCCTGAAGCATCCACCACTTAAAGATTAAGCCAAGGAAAAGGTGCCAAAAATCTTGTCACAAAATTGGGATGCACCCAAGCCAGGCCAGCAGATGGAAGTTGGCACAGAACTGCTCTCTACTCACTAAGTAGCTGACTCAGAAGAAAGCTTAACTCGGATGAATTTATTAAATGTTGAATATCCTCCGAAATAAGATGGATGGTAGATTTAAGTCAGCAGATACAATTTAATTTACTTTAACTTCCTGATAGTCTTGGATAATGTTAAAGCTGTCCACATTTCTGGAATTAAAGAGAAAGCTGCTCTTCTTATCCAAAAAAAAAAAATGCTGATCTATTACTTACATATTCCAAAGACAGGATTTCAGGAAGGAAAAATCATATTTCAACCAAACTTTAAGGGTTCCTTTGAACATTGGCAGAAGTATGATCATGATCCCTTATAAGGTAATATATAGCCTGACAATAACCTATTGAGTGCCCACAAAAGTTTGACATTACAGATTTCTATGTATTATTTATCAGTGTATCTCTATCTATCTATCTATCTATCTATCTATCTATCTATCTATCTATCTCTAAGTATCTCTGCATCTCTGTATGTATCTCTGTATATCTATATCTACATATGTATCTATATGTTTCTATCTATCTCTGTATCTATCTCTATCTCTATCTATGTATCTATGTATCTATTTATCTATACATCTATTCATCTATGTATTTATTCATCTATGTATCTATTCATCTATCTATCATCTATCTGCCTGTCTATATGTATGTCTGTCTGTATGTCTGTATATATGTATATATGTATGGATCTATCTATCTATCTATCTATCTATCTATCTATCTATCTATCTACTAGTCTGTCTATCTGACTGTCCTTTGTCAATTACCTGTCTGGCTACATATAATCTCTTTATTTGTTGTTATATTTTAAATGACTTAACTGAGAGAAGTTGCCAGAATTAAAGGAACCCTTAATCTCTTGTTGTTAGCATATCACCACCACCGCCATCACCAACATCCCATGAGAAATCCCTCTACACCAGTGGTTCTCAACCTTCCAAATGCTGCAACCACTTAACACTGTACCTCGGGTTGTGATGAATACAATCATAAGGTTTTTTCATTGCTACTTCATAACTGTAATTTTGCTACTGTTATGACTCATAATGTAAATATCTGATTCACAGGATATCTTATATGATTCACTAAGGGGTCGTGACTACAGGCTAGGAACCCCTGTTCTAAATTAATGCAGAATGCATATGGGAGCTGAGTTTTCATATGAGAGATAAGTGCCTGAAGAAAACCATATTTAAGATTACTTTTCAAAACATGTAGAAAACTGGTAGAGGGTACATTCTTGGAACATGAACGTTCATAAACTTAGCCACATACTTTTTTCTAATGATGCTCTGTACTTTCTCACAACTATCTCTAATGCTGTATAGGATGCACTTGTTCGCTGTAACACATCACTATATTGTTATGGGTGTTTTTTTTTTTTTACCTACTTCACTTATGTCATGTTTGCTGTAAAGTTATCAAATACCTTACCTGCCTTAATCTTTATTTGGTTGATGCCTCATAGCTCAAATTGAATCAAACTGAATCAGGTATAATCAAGTTGATTTTATTTTTGCATTCCACATAGATTGCACAGAAGTTCAACAATAATCTATATGATATTGTTTAGAAAGTCTCAAGATATAAGAACAATGATAGTTGGAGTGGTGATATATTAGAAACAAAACTTTATATACTATGTTTCATATAGAATAAAGCTTACATCTGCTGCCTGAGGGTAAGCTGTCATGTGGACTGTCAGCTATGAAATTCTGCCAATTTTGAATTTTTTGAAAATCTGCAAGGTTATTATTCCAAGTTGGGTAGAGTAGTTCTTCATAAATATTTATCCCACTTTAGATAAAAGCCAACATTTTTATTATAGCAATAAGCTAAGATGATATTCTCAGCTGAAAGAATGACAGTTACTTTTGATTACCATCAAGAAGTGACTTTTTTTGAAAGCTAAAATTAAAATAAGATTGGAATTTGTGGAAATGGCCAGAAAGCTTATTATTTGCTCATTTTCACAAATCCAATTTATAAACATTCTTAATAAACCGCAATGTGTTTTTGTTCATGGTGTCTAACTACTTGGGCTCTTTATTAGGAAGGAAGGGGGAAGCCCATGAGCATGAACCTAAGAGCTGTTTTCCCCGCTGCACTCACTAGAAAAGCTAGAGGAGGAGAAAAAGAAAAAAATCATCATAATCTTGCCCTGTTTGGAACATGACAAAATTAATGAGGCATCAAGACCACTTCCTGCTGTAAAGGTAATTGGCACGCAGACATAGCAATGGGGAGAATTCTTTGTTTCAGCACTGGAGGAATGCCAACCACCCAGAGCTCTCTGTAGAGTCGCAGGCCTGAGTCAAATGGATATTTTTCTACAAAATGAAGCACCCCTAGAGGCAGGGCATTACTGTAGTGTTTGGTATCTTATTAACTTTATATATTCGCAAATAGAGTGTGTTGATGATGCTGAGGGAAGGGAGGCCACTAGCAAGAGAAGGGAAGATTGGTCCACAAAGGTGCCCATCGGGACAGACTAAGACCTTGGTGACTTCTTAGAGAACAGCATGGGAACTCATTCCTGAGGAAGAAGAGGAATAATATAGCTATCTTTGGCACAGTCCCTTCTGGTGAAAGGCAACATTACACATGTCTATTAAATTAATTTTTTTTTTTTGGCCTGAGAAATGACCACATCTTTCTTTAATATTCTCTGTCCCCCAGTTTTAATTTAAAATTTATGTAGGAAAACTTTCCAAACTTTCTTAGCTTTCCTTTTCAACTTTTTTGTTTCTTGAAAGTGTTCATCTAGCATATAGGTTGAAGACTTTGGGTTTTATGATGATTTGGAAACCTTTTGAGTCAGCATGCATTATGACATCCTGCACAAAGCCAAGCGATAACTCATCTTTGTGGAAGACAGAGACATCTCATGTATTAATTAGAAAGCCTTTCACTGGCTGGTGCACAGAAACAGGATCCAAACACAGCCAGTGATTTCCAGGAAGAGAAAGCCAGTTCAAAGGAATTTCTTACCTGATCTGGGATCAGCCAATGACTGAACTTTGCTTTCATCTGGCACTGAGGAGAAGAAATGAAAGAGACAAGGATTAGACCTGCCTGTAAATCCGACATTTTAAAACAATACATTAATATAGATTTACAACAAATTAAATCTTTTATTGGCAAAGATTTGAGATTTGTTTTCTTTCCAGCCTATCCTGGGGTGCCTCAATTTTATCCACAGACATTTTATAGTCAACTATGAAGAGCTATGTTTATTAGGCCTTCTATGAATGTAATGCTTATTAAAAAATGTCATTACTTGTAGTTCTTTTAGCTGAGTTCTTTCTTTGATGTCTGTAAGAGAAGAATTAAATTCAATGTCCTAGGGACATATAATAGATAATAAAGCTCCTTGAGCATTAAAGCAATAAATATGTACATATTCAAGACTCACGGTCCAGACTTCTATATCTGATCAAAATAGGGAAAAAAGGAAAGATTTATATTTTACTAATAAAGAGAGGACAAAATTTGTAATAATAATATTCAACAAAGTAGACATTAGGTCACAAAGGACAGACTTATAAGGATGGAAAACAAATATAGTCAACACCATGATAGGCCCTGCTTTCAGTCTAGACAGCTTCCTGGAGATCGTGCAGAAAGACTATAGACTATACAGGACAGAATCCAGTGATGTCCCTTGCAATAAAGGATGCTATAAGATAGTCAAAGAAGCCAATGCATATGGAGTTTATAGAGCATGGAACCAGCTTATAATTTTTTTCTGACATCATCAGAGACATTCCCTTCCCCCCCATATCCCTAAGACCTGGAAAACCAATGCTAAATAGAAAGAAAACATTGAAGTTCACACAGAGATGAAAACAACGCCCACTCCCAGCAG